>BPLR01010717.1:0-13308 GCA_021605095.1 Caerostris extrusa
TCTTATCATCTTAATGTTTCATATCTGAAATAATAAAAGTAAAAGAATCGTTGCTAGTTGAAATTAAAAGTTTTATTCGACTTTGGTTTCATCAGATTAAGATAGAACAAGTAATTTTTTTGAACGCAGGATGAGGAGGGGTAGGATTTCATGTAGAAAAATCTGTCTCGATATTTCCTTTTTATTTTGCATCAGCCATATTTAACTTGCTAACTCAAGCTTATGTATAAAAATATAGAGTTTTTAAAAGTTAGCAGCTTTTTTTCCCTAAGCTAAGGGATGTAAAGTCATTAATCTTTTCCAACTGCTGAGTATTGAGCCTGTTAAACTGAGTTAGTTCCTTCCTTTTAGAAAGCATTTATCTTCAGAAAAGTCTTTTTCTCTTCATTTTAACTAATATGAATCTCAAACTTTGGATCTTTTTCTTAAACAGATAATGATAAAAAATTGATTATGTAATCATAATGCAAAAACGGTGGAAGGATTTGTACAGAGAATAGAATTATTGCTTTAGGGTTTTTCTTTCCCCTTTTAAAAAACAATTGGAATTGGGAAAGTCTTGAAACAAAAAGCAATTTGTGCTTTTACATTAATCTTTTAAGATAGTGTTTAATTAAATGAAAGACTTAAAATATATATACTTCGTAACTCATGATTAAAAATATTATTTTTTTGCCTTCTGCCAGACACTTAACGTGTTATCTTTCATCAGAGATTCTGATTGATTGTTGCACCTTAATGTAACTCAGCGAGCACCACAAGAAGCGTATTATATTAAATTTGAAAGAAATGAAGAAGTGGAAAGAGGGGAAAATGAAGAAGTTTTCTTAAAGAAACATAGAATACATTTGAGTTACATACGAAGAAAAATGGAAGTCTACTATCCAAAATACCCTTGTTTTTGTAGTTTTCGCCAAGTCTCGCCGCCTTCACTTTTGGTATTCCAAGTTTCTCACCCAATCTCCCAACTTTTACCCCATATCCGTTCTTAAAAATATCAGCGTGGGAACATACTCACTTGGTACTCATATTTCTTTTTCCTGCTAATTGCTAATCCTTGGTCTGCAAAACTGATATTGAAAAGTTTAGTTTAGAGAATTGGGTGCGAAGAAGATCCGTGGTGCACCTGGTGACACTTTTTAGTGGCTATAAGATTCTGCAACTTGGCATTATTGTTAGATTAATTAACTCTGTCACAGCATGTTTTGTTGCATTAGTTTGTTGTTGTTGCTTATGTTTATGTTTTTTCCGTTGTTCTTTTTTTTGCTGTAACTGTTCATAATCTGCCATTGGAAATAAAAAAAAAAAAAGTTTAGAGAATTTTGTTATTTTTAATAATTTTGTTAAGTTCTTAATATTACAATGTTACGGGAGAGCCCCCATAAAAACCCGATTTATTAAAAATAAACCGCTCTTAATAAAATAAATGCAGATTAATTATCTAATTTAAACTAATTTAATTCACGTTTGTAAACGGAATTAATATCAGCGATATATGGATGAGATTCTCTCTTACTCTCCCTTCCATTCATTATCCTGAATATTCCAACACTGTATAGATTTATCTCTAGAGATTATTATCTGTATAGATCTTTATATCTACATAGATTAGAAATAAGAATAACATCATTTATTTGCATATCCATTATCCGTCTGTTTATCAATTTTCATCACATTCTAAACTTTTTCGATGAGGCATTTTCTATATCAGGCAATGTATTAGATTTAAGCTATCAGTATTTTTTATACTTAAAATTGCAACTTTTCCCATTTTACACCGAACTCCAGCTCAAGTTACGACTTAATTTAAAAATAACCTTAAAAATTTTCAAATAGCTACTCACAAGTGCCTGTCTATTCTTAATTTAATAATTATACTTTTTTGCTACAAGTTCTTCCAACTAAAGAATGCTTTTGAATTATAATTTTTAAATTCATATTTATTAATATCAAACTTCCGTTCAAAACTGCAATAGGTCGATTAGTTGGAATCAGAAAAATTTAATAGAAATGTATTCCATTAGCTTAGTGCTTGTAATCACTTAATAGTCCATCTGCTGTTAATACGTTTACCACTCACCTATTAATTAAATAACATGCCTTCTGAACCTGAGATTAATAATTTCCAAAAAGTTAATCCTGCTGAACTCCCTTTTAAGCCCATAATGGAATTGATAGACCCGTATATCTCAGTTTAAATAAGTTATGATTAAAATATTCAGTACGGTTAGTTACAAGTGATAAATAAATAACCATGTTCAAATCATCACAATTTGCTTCATTCAGAGCTTGATTAATTATTGCATGGGATGCAACTTTCACCTGATAGGGACCCAATATAAATTTGTCAGGGCGTTCCAACAGTAAATTTTGGATTATTTCAGTTACAAGTTCGTTTAATTTCAGCTAACTTAATTCAACTACACATTTCACTAGAGGGCTTAGTCTAGACATGTTTATTTCTCCCTATTCCTCTGCAGTGTAATTATTGTAAATCATCTTAATCAGTTGTGCACATATAATAATGTGAATAATTATGAAGCACTTTTGTGTTATAAATATGTTATTCATAATTAAATAGCATTCAGTGAACTTACTAATGACATTATATCGATTTAAAAAGTTTTATGCATGCTATCTCATGCCTCTTTAAATGTCTATGTCGATAGTGGGATAAAGGCGGCAAGCTTAATCAATATCAGTATTAAAGTGGATTCAAATCAACATGCATCAGACGTTTGTTGTAATTTATAGAGAATTGTTATATTTTGTTGACTGACTGTCTTGACTTGTGTTTTTGTGTACATATGTATGGAGAGAGAGAACTGATGGTTTGGTTTGTCGCTTTAGGGTCAAATTTTTGCACACTTTAGGCTAATTAAACTGGTACCTACGGTTTAAATTAATACTAACAAACATCTATGCCACTGATAGGACTCGAAACTGAAACTTGTGGTCCTAAAGTGCCAGAGGACTAGTGAATTGGCCATGAGCATTCAAATAATTTATGGAGATAAATGTTTTTTATCTTTTGGATGAGTTATTTTTCATGCTACTACATTTAAATATTATAACCAATTGGAAAAAAACTATCAATTACTATATTACGTTCACACATTGAAAAATATCATAGGCATATCATTGACATAATTGACCATATGCATATCATTGACGATATTAGAGTGTACTTATATAATATGAATATTATATAAGTACATTGTTTCTTAACCTAAATCATTTTTAAATTTAATATACCAGTTCTAAAAAAAAATATAAAAAAAAAATAGAATTTTTTTAAAAAATTTATTTTTTAATTACTATTTATTTTTTTATCTTAATTAATTTTTGAGATTAATTAAGTTAATAAACTATAAAATTGTCATTTAAAAATATTTCTGTAAAGTTAATTTTAAAATATGGGATTTTGGTAATTTTTGCAATATGAAAATGTAATGTTGCTGAATTTTTATGCTCTAGTTCGCGCCAAGTAGCGTCACGTGATAGTTTTATGGAAATCGATTCAGAATTGCGCTGTTGACGTGGAAACAAGCTGTTGGTTGCTGTGAAAACGAGTCTTATTCAAAAGGGAACATTCTTCTTCCAGTTGAGCTTGTGCCTTAGACCAGTTACCATCAACTCTGTATAGATTGTAAATATTGCTTGTAAATAAAATGAAGGTGCCATAAATGTTTGTATGGATTAATCAATACTTCTCGAACCACTAGAAAGCTGCGGCTAACCAGAAACCTGAACCACCCATAGAAAGAACCACGATAGTCGTAGTGACAAATGTTATTAACTAAACATCCAAAGGATAGATTGGTAATTAATATTTATATTAAAAGAAAGTCACCAAATAAGTTGTGAGATAAAAGTGAAATTCAACACCAATATTTACCAGATGATCTACAAATTGTTAAATGAGATATTTAACATTTATTTAAGTTGTATAGACCGATTAAGTAGCCAATACCAATATTTTACAAATTAAAATACTTTTTATTAAATTTTGTATAAAAATTTACTTTTGTCACTTGCTACGTAATTGCAACCAGAACTTTTGTTTAATACCAAGTTTCTTTAATATAAAAAAAAGCTACGTTTCTCATTAATAGGTGGTGCTCTTAGTTTCGCATTGCAAGAATAGAATTAAGGTGAACATAAAATTTAAATGAGCAATTTGCAATGATGACATAACAATAGCAACTATCCAATGTTTCCTCACTGCAAATAAGGGCATTTTATTATATTGAGTAAAACGCTGTATCTAAATGCAGAATATATTACATTGAACTGGATGGCAGGGCTCTCAAGGCTAACTCTTTAAAGATTTGGGTTTGTCGCTCTACGGTCATTTTGTGCCCACGAATGTTAATTAGACGGGACTTGCAGTTTAAAATGGATTCCGAACCATTAACAATCATTCATGCCACCGCCAGGATTCGAACAGAAAACCTGTAACCCTTTAAAGAAGATATATTTAAGTTGATGTATACATGGATATTTAAGTAACCTGAATCCTGAAATCTAATAAATCATACACTCAAGAACCAAAACATTATGATCACCCCTACATTTCAATGAACTCACCTGGATGACGTGGAAGGCACGTGATCAGGTGGAAGTGGTATTTAACTAGTATTAAGTGGTGGTATTAATCCATGCCAAGGCGGGTTGAAGCTGTGTTGCGCGCCAAAGGTGGGCCAACTCGTTATTGACAGGTGGTCATAATGTTTTGGCTCTTGAGTGTATATATATGAGTTTATTGTAGTCAAAAGTCTGAATATTGATTTTAAATTATATATTGCATCACGAATGGATTGATATGAGAAACTACTGCATTGTCTGTCTTGCCTTGTAAGTATTAGGTTTTACGCTAGAAAGGGGCACTGTAATTTTCAATATAGTTTTATAATACTTTGCATGTAATTTCCAAATCATTTTAATAGGCTACTAATTTTAAAAACTACAGGGGAAGTATCGATACATATGAGCACCAAGATATATCGATACTTGAGGGGTGCAAAATTAACACATTTCTATTACGTTACGAATAATACCTAAAGCTGCTTCATTTGTTACTTTTACAAATTAAAATAAGCAATAATTTATTTGATATTAGTTTTTTTTCTGTTTTAACAGACATTTATTGTTTTATCTTTAAAATACCCTTTTTTAATTAAATATGCATTTGATTGAATTTTTATTATATACTACCCAAAACAGTTCGCAGAAAAATAACTACATAAAAACAGGTTTGAATGTAATTATTCTCTTTTTAAAAAATTGTACGTAAATTATCTACTAGTTTGTTAAAATTGATATTCTCGAGCATTTTTCAACAGCGTATCAAAAATATTATGAATAATGTGCATATGTAGTTTCATCAAAACAGCTGTCTGCATTAATTCCATGGCTATACTTAGGACTTGTTTGCAAACCATAATCTCCGCCTTTCACTTTTATCTCATCCCTAATGGCTGGAGACATCTTAGATAATCCCATCAAGGCATGCCAAGTTGGCTTCATTTTTGTTCGAGGTTGCTATTTTAGTTTCATAACAATCATTGCTTTCTGTGGCACGACTTTCGTAGTGTTTAAAATAAAAATATATTATTCAAGTTTTCAAAAATGTTTATTTTCTTAGTTGTAATGTTAAAATATGTATAATATTGTTTCCTACATTTTTCAAAAATTATGTGGGGAAGTAGTTAAAGAAAATAAACATATATATAAATTAAACATTCAAAAAGCTACAACAAAATTCAAACATTGTTGACTGTTGAAATAATTTTTCAGTATGAAAAAATGAGTAATTTAGGAAGTTATGTCATTTTTTACTACTTATCATGCAAGTAAATGAGATTAAATTTTTAAAATCATTTAATTTTATATATTTATATTTGTTTTCATATTTTACATGTATATATATTTTATATTTTATATATTTAATTTTTATAGAAGTGGCTTAGAAAAATGTAGTAATTTTAGCATTTTAATAAAAGTTGTAAAATTGAGTAAAGTTACAAATATCATTTGATGTGATTTGAAAGTTATGAAATTGTTTCACTATAAAATTTAATATAAGAAATTCACATCAAAAATTTTACATACTTATAAAATGAATCTATTTTTAAAAGTCTATAGTTTTGAAACAAAAATAAGATTAGTCATTTAATTTTTAAAAAATGTAGTGACTGAATATTTTTTTATCGTTTATCATATTGAACAATAATATTCAATTGGCTTAGAAAAATTCTATTGATTTGTATAAAAACATTTTTTTTTTGCAAAACAAGTCCATTTATATCTATCTATCTATCTTAGATTTGGTTTGTCACTCTACAGTTATTTTCTGCACATTTTGGAATAATTAGACCGTGACCTACTATTTAACATGGATTGCGAACCACTAACAAACATTCATGCCACCGCCAGAACTTGAACCTGAAGCCTTTGATATAAACGGCCAGACGCTGTCCAATTGTCCTTCAGACCACTGTGTATATCTTAGAAGAATCAAAGAAAACGTACTAATTAAAAAAAGTTTTAAAAAAACTGTAAAAGAATATTTTGTAAATCTTTGTTAATGAGATTTCTTTTCTTTTCTTTTTTTTTCTAACGAGCATTTATGAACCCTTTTACCAAGATCCAAAACGGCTCTTAAAAATCTTACTCAATTTTTTTTCCTTCAATATTTTTAAAAATTTACAAAAAACATAAAAATCACAATCAAGTATTAAAATTTTTTAAAAGTTATTAGAGCCGATGTTTTGCGTTCTGTAGCAAAGATGTTATATTCTCTGTTCTGTAAAAAAAATAGATACGTTAAATTACTTTGTATCCTTTTCTTTCTGTCCTCAATCTCAGCTGAACTTCCACCTCTGTGACAATTTCTGAATCAAAAATTAACTTGAAATTTAAACTTCCATAACATCTATTACACCCTATTCTGATTCACAGTTTCCATTGTATCACTTGAATAGCTCTTCATTATCTTTTACACTGGAGTCTTCAATGGCGTGAATATTTTCGACGCGATAATCGATGGCGAGGAAGGCTTCTTGAATGGCATTCTGTGAGAAGACATTCCTGTTCACCTTAAATAGCTCCAAGCTACAAGATGCGGAATTTCTGCTCCAATTAGAGACCCGATTAATTAAGAGCGCTGTCATTAACGATACTGTATAATAGTGTGTATCTTCGGTACATGATATCTGGATTTCACATAGATATATTCTGCAGTTTTTAACAAGGTATCTCCTTCGGCAATCAGTCTTTTACACTCTATTTTAGAAATGGTGCAGATAAATTGTGCATTCAATGTCTAGTTTTTAATATAAACTAAGATAAAGATTTTTATTTAAGAAGGTGTAATGAAAATTAAGGTTACATAACGAGGAAAAATAAAGGAAGAATAAAATTCAACACTTTTTCTAGAGAAAAAGTAGATTTTTAGATTTTTTGTTGTTGAACATCGGTGATCCTTATTTTCCACTTATATATGCCACGAATAAGGGATCGAACAACATATAAGACACCTCCATGAGAGATAAAGAGACGACATTATGCTTTCTGGAAGGACTTTTTGAAGTAACCGCCCACATTTGCGCGTCATATGGGAGAAAACCCATGAAACTCCACCACGCAATCTTATCCTTTTCCCCACAGTTACCTAAGGTCATGCAGCTTTATCAGTTTGAAAGATAGGGGAAAACATCGGTGGGTCTCATGTATATGAACAATCCCCCAACGGGGCAATTTTAGAGATAACTGCATCGCATTTTA
The DNA here is from genome assembly GCA_021605095.1 of Caerostris extrusa. Lineage (NCBI taxonomy): Eukaryota > Metazoa > Arthropoda > Arachnida > Araneae > Araneidae > Caerostris > Caerostris extrusa. Next base: position 7,789 of record BPLR01010717.1, read on the forward strand.
GTGCCGTATGGGTGAAACTTCGCTAAACTCAAAACGAGGTCGTCATACACCACAACTGCCATTGAGTCTCTAAAGAAATCTTGACTATAACAATACGCCAGCGGATTCAAGCTTAAGCCCTCCAGTTCTCTCACTAGCTGCACATGTTGCTACTGAACCGCGAATCGAGTCACGAAGCAGATTAACTATCGATACCAGTTGCTTTATACACATTGTCAGAATCTAAATCGAATCTCCTCATTTCTGAAAATAATGACTAAAACGGACACCACCAGTGGATTCGAACCAGAATTTTTTCTGCACGTTACCATTTGGCCACCAGTCGTGTGATAGTAGATTGAGGTGAAAATAAATACATTTTAAAGATAAAATTTGCAAACTTTGAAATTATTATAGCAAAATGTCACAAATACTTTATACGTTTGTTAATGGTTGAGAGTAGCTTTATGCAACGGTGCTATTATTAATATTATTGTGGCATTTAATTTCACTGATACATCATTCAAAACTTAATCTTAAAAAAGAAAGATTTCAAAAAAATATGTAAATTTGTTATAAACATTTTACGAATTTGGATAAAAATACAATTAGCCATGCGCTTATAGCGACTAACGAAGAATTCAGTTAATCATTTGGATTTAAAAGATTAATAGAAATTCTTTGTTAGATTTAAAACTATTTATTTTTTTTTATTTAAAATCAAGTTAAACAAAAAGAAATTCTTTTGCAATATATCTTCCCATTTTAAAAATTCGAACAGTAATCCATTCATATTTTTAAGAGTATATATTCCTATTTATGATTATTATAGTACAAATAATAATATTTTTTATATATTTTTCGAATGAGTATTATTAATACAATTCTTACGTTAAGTATATTTTATGAATAAATATATGAATTGTAATATAAAATAACTTCATCAAAAAAATCGTAAAGCAATCTGTTTTGACTTGATTTAATGTCATAAACCGGTGAATCGATTATTTCTTGAGGGGTGCTAATCAGATTTACTCATCACAAACTGTTCTGAAAGCCATAAGTATAATAGTTAGTGCGGAATTTTTTTATCTAGTTTTCTCTCACTATCATGTAATTTAAAATTTCAATTATTAAAAGTTTAAATCATCTTTATTGCAATTAAAATCCCTCCTAAATGTCTTTTTTGATTCTAATAACGCCTTTCTTTTTAAATTCATCCAATTTTTCAGCTTCGCCAATTTTCCACAATTTTAAAAGCGATCATTGGATGGACTATAAAAGGTGAAATGATTGAAAAATACAGCCCTTTTCGAGTTGATGAACGTGAAGAAATCAATAGTTTGTGTGACCACCAAGATTGATAATAATTGCTGTCATAAGCCTTCAGCATGCAATGAGACATTTGATGTGTTTTTGAACTATGCCATACTATGAGCTATATATCACATATTACTAAAGTTATTGAGCAATGCGGGTCACGTGCTGTCTCGTAATGCCATGTTCAAATTGGCAGGCAAGCCTAAAAGTAAAAGTAAAAGACAACCAATTTCCAGAGATATAGCCCTGATTCGTATACTGGTAGTGTGTATTAACGAGATGCGGAAATAAATCTAATTCTATTACAAACAATAATACCAATTTAAAGATCGGTATGGTGATTAATAATGTATGGATTATGCAACCTCTCGGCGCTGTGTTCCAAAATTGCATACGAACATCGAGCTGTTGTAGGCAGAATTATTATTCACCTGAAAAGAATGGTGATTCCCCTGTCGAACCATGTGTTGTTTATGTCTAGGCACAACAAATAAATGTTGATAATGTAATATCATTTCAGGCGTAAACGCCTGTAGTTTGAAGTTCAATCAACCGCAGCAATGGGACGCTTTGCTGAAATTCCCTTGTGTTACAAACGATTTCAATGATATGTGCTGATACAGATTGTTATACAACAGATTTACAGATACTACATCCCCTTTTAAGCAGTATGTCCCTGTCTCATATGATTGTAAGACCGTCACGGAACAAATCAGACTCTACCTACAGGTTTCATCACAACTAAAGCTGCTCCACTTTTCCTCGAGTGCCGAGTGTGTTCCTACACAGTTGCCATCTTCTCCTGCCGCACTAAATGACACTGAAGATTAGATGCTATCACAGAAAATTTCTGGTGATATACTTCCCAGCCGCTCCAGTGTGAGGCATCATTGTCCACATATTATGTTTGTCCTTACATAATATGGCGTAAAGATACTATTGATTCAACTGTTCCGTCGGTGGTATGTCTGTCCCTCCTGCTTCTACCTTTTTGAACTGCATCATATTTTTGTTTATCGAGATCACTGTGGTTAGTTACGTCTGACACGTGAACCACTTTCTCGTAAGGATTATTCACAACTCTATAATGCAAAAATATTCCTCAGTCAAATTTAGAAACGTGCTTGATTGAAATATAAAAACCAGAATAGTTTTAAACAGAACCGTGCTCTTCCGGAAACACTAAATTATTTTTACATGTATAAAAACCGCACGAAAACCAATTTCAGTATTAATGTCCGGTGGGCCATCTCGGACGATAAAATGTGTTGCCATTTGAAATTTTCGAAATCTGCCACCACTGTAACGCTTAATATTGTTTCTCATATGGTCCTTCTCATTCATACATTAAAATACTTTAAACTAAAAATTTCATTCAGTTTCTGGTATGATAGCTAGGGACTCATATCGAAGAGAATTTTTTTTATAATCGCCCTGTACTATATTTCAAAAAAATAATGAAATGAACGTCATTTTTGGTATGCCTGATGTTACATTGTGAATATTTAAAAATTATTGAAGGAAATCTTTAGAATATGTATATATATATATGGTGGAGGTGTAATTTTCTAGAAAATTTTTAATTTTCTAGAAATTTTCTTCATTAATTATCACTGGCATTTTACTTCGAATGATGTTGAAAAGATTTCACACATACACACACATGTATATATGATGGGGCGTATAATTCTATATTCCTAATTCCCTTCATTAATTTTTCACTGCATTTATGTAGCATTTATTTCAAATATATATGTTAGACAAAAATTTTATTTCGATTGTTACTGAAAGGATTACAAGAGAATGGCATCTGAAGTGAACTCTGTTTGAACAATTAATCCATCAGTTTTCTGCTATTCTTACAATAATTGATTAAAAGAATAAAATAGATGAATACTATGAAGTTTTTTCATTCCGTAAATTGCACTTTCATTTTGATAATTGCTTCTTGCTTGGCTCTGATTTCTTTGCTGTCATTGGATTCGGAGATTTTCGAAATAATACAATTCAGAGTCTGGTTTTGGCTCCTTTGAAGGTTCCCATGGGTAACATTCAGGAATTTCGCATGTTTTTATATCGTACTTCTATTGCAAAGGGGTAAAAAGATTTATTTTCAATGATAACTTTAACTCAACTTAATAATTATTAAAAAACAATTGTTGACATGGAAGTATTTAATTTAAAAAGTTATAAAACGATACAAATCAAAAACTGATCATTCAAATTAAAGAGATATTTGGTTAATTTATTCAAAACGATAATTACGAAATTCTTTGTACTGTTTTACACATTCTTGGCATCTGTCTTTACAATTTTGTGTTACAATAAAAAATAAAGATGAAATTAATAAGATTTTATAAGCGTTCTCCTAAAGATAAGGCTGGATTACTAAGGTTGATAACACGTTGCGCTTCAAAATTAAAATGGATGCCATTTTTTGTTACATATCTAAAATAACATAAACAACATGTTTCGAAGTTTGAAATGCTTACAAATAAATCCGTAAAGTTTGTTATATTCCAATAAGAAAAAGTTCTGCTGTATTCTTTTTCAAACAGTACGTTCAAAATATATGTATAACGCAATCTTCAAGAATACGCTTTAAATAACGCTTTACCATGACACATTTGTTATTGTGAAGACAAATCACGTCATATTCAATAAAATAATTATATTTTTTTTTATTTTATTCCATATTATTTTAGTTTGATAGTCAAATAAATTTCATGCGATGTTAGAAAAGCATGGGATCCGCCACTAACCGTAGTATTGTCAGTCCTACGTTTAACGCTCTACAGTCATAATAGACATGGGCCTACTGTTTTAAAGCGATTCCGAACCACTACAAAAATCCATGGCAAACCTTAAGTGTACGTATACACTTCCTTTTTCACATTTTATTTTAAAATTTTTAGATTCGTATTTTATAATTCTAGCTACAACTTGCACTAAAAATCGACTATTTAATTAACAAAATATTTTTCATTTTAATACTTTTTAAATTAATTTCGAAATTTACTTTTAAAGAAAACCTTATCATTACAGTTTTAATAAAATTCATATCTGTATACTCAGTACATGCATGTTAAGCAAGTCTATTGTCAAAAAAGTCTACCGAAAAATAAAAATCATATATCCCAGGCCAACAGGCTTGCTTAAAATGCTAAGCGCAGTACGAAACTTTTATTTGAGTAACAGCAAAGAACAAAAAAAATGCTGACGTCATCGAGTGGTACCACATGAAATTGCAAACCCCAAATCACTGGAAGTCGTCTGCGCTTCAGTTCTTTTATTCATTAGTTAATTCGATTACTTTTAGTGCACTTCTTCAGAAGACGTTTGGTGCGAGTTTACTAGTGTGAATGGTTAATCATTTCGAATGGAAGGACGTTTTTCTACTGCATAGGGGGCGCAAAAATCACGCTTTATTACTTTTTATTGATAATACTTTGTTATGTTTTTGTTTTTCTCCTTTACTCTTTTCATTGTAGAATTCACTTGAGAATATGTGAGCCGAGTTTCAAGATAAAAGTCGAGTAAATTATGAAAAAAGTGATTTGCTTCAGAGTAAAATACTAAACTGTCATTTAGGTAATTATGAAAAATATTAACTGTTTTGCTATAAGTTGTTCTATATACCATAAGTTTTAGTTTTCTGATTCAATTATCGATAAAAAATTTATTGCTTCTGTTTTGTTTTGTTGGTTTTTTTCTTTGTTGAATTAATTATATAACAGCTAACTTTTGTAATTTATTTTAATAAATGCAGGGCAGACTAACCTGAGGTCATCGTTTATAAGAACCGAAGATTCAGTGTTACTCAGGGTACACCACGAATCTTGCTATACTATATTGCCATTTAGATAATTTTGAAAATACAAGATTTCCATTCATTTTTTGCAGAAGATTGTTTGGTAATATTTTACTGAACGCATTATAATATGGCATTTTAATCCTTGAGATGTTTAGTCTTCGTATTTATAATTCTGATATATTACTTGCACTAAAATCGGCAATTCAATTAATTAAATGTTTATCATTCTAATACTTCAAATTATACTTCCAAATTTATTTTTTAAGAACACCTGATCACTGCATATAAAAATCATAACTGTATATTAATATTGCCTATAAATGATCATATCTTTGCTAACAAAGTATGTTTACAAATTTTATTTTTAACATAGTTAGTTTACAGAAGGAGAAAAGACAAACAAATAT